>CP139501.1:226927391-226975476 GCA_021014915.2 Artemisia tridentata subsp. tridentata | reverse complement strand
AGTTTCTTGCACTTTCATTGTTTGTTTCTTAAAGTCACTTAAGTTTCCTAGTTTCATAAAACCTAGTCCGGTTTTATCATGAGGTAGTTTTTGTATTTTCATTATCTCATCTGCTAAACAAATGTTTTTATCGAACCTTTTAAACTTAGAGTTTTGTTTGATAAGTTCTTCCTGTGTGAACTTAAGTGTTTCTAGTTCAAGTTTTAGTTCCTGACAAAACAAACATGTTTCTTTAACATCTTTACTGTTGGGAATTAAACCAACAGTTAGTACTGCCAGGCTAAATGTTTCAACTGTTGGAGAATAACACAAGCAGTACTAACTGCCAGTACAAATACTTTGTACTGCTTATGTTATGAAAACGTGTAATAGGATAAGTATAGAAAAGATTTAGTGAATATCCTATTTAGTTAGAGTTATACGGATATTATAGTTACCTTGTACAGGAATCCTTGTTCTATAAAAGTGTTAGGAATATAAATATTCAGATGAAGGATCGGTCACCCCGACTATCTATTTAGCATTTATATAGCTCGTAGGCTTATTAATATTAGACTAGTTATATTAGTAATAGTTTAGTAGTTAAAGTATTCGTAGAGTGGGTCGGGTCTTTACCTACTGTCAGCTCACTCCACAGCCCACTCGGGGCACATATATTAGTTTGTATAAATACCCCTCTCCACCTAGGGAGAGGGTTGGAGCTTCTAATCTTACAACATATTTTCTCTTCACTCTCTCTCTCTCTAGAACTCCCATTCTCTAATCTCTCTCTCTCTCTAGAATTCACCTTACCATCAAATCCAAGTATTCATATCTTACAATTGGTATCAAGAGCCATGGTTAGGTTCGATTGATTGTGTGTGCTTGGATTCGTTGTTTCTACTTTCTTGTTCTTATTATTGTTTATTTTTCTGATTCGTACTCTATCTCAAGAAAGCTTGCTGTCGTGTTTTTATTTTTTTTGGTTCGAAATTTATTTCAAGAGATTTCTTGGTTCAAGAACACTAAAGTGCTGGCTTGTTTTTATTTCATTTTGGTTCGAAGTTCATTTTATCTCATAATCGTGTTAACTTTTGGTTCAAGAAATCTGTTTTGGGCCCTATTGTTCCATATCATAATAGTGTTGGAACCACAACCCACAATCACAAACATTATTTCTCACAGGCTTATCTTGATTTACGTTGGTTTTTTTAGGATTAAAAGTGGTTGTTTTTAGATTTCTTGGTTCGAATAGTTCTCTAGGAAAAATCCTTTGGTTCGGCTTTGTTTGTGGTTGGATCCATTAAAAGCTTGTACTTTCTTGTTTAAGATTGGTGTATAAGTTTTGTTTAGTGGTTGGATTGATTGTTTCAGTCGTATATTGAAAGTTTGAGTGAATTTCGAGTGGGTATTCTTGGTTGCGATTTGAGCTTCGGTAGAAGATTCTTGGTTGCGATTTGAGTTTTCTTGGGAAACTGTTTGTTGCGATTTGGTACTCTTCGATTTGATCATTGCGATTTGACAAAGTTGCGATTTAACAAAGCTGCGATTTGACTAGTTGCGATTTGATTAGTTGCGATTTGACAAGTTGCGATTTGACTAGTTGCGATTTGACTGATTGCGATTTGACCAGTTGCGATTTGACATTGCGAGTTGATACTTGCGATTTGACTTATTGCGACTTGGTCAGTTCCGATTTGACTTATTGCAATTTGGTTAGTTGTGATTTGACTTGTTGCGACTTGACTTGTTGCAGTTTGACCAAAGTTGACTTTTTACGTCAAAACTTCAAACGGCCATAACTTTTGAACCGTAACTCCGTTTTCAGCCCACGACCTGTCAAAACGACCGTGAGACAGAGGAGAAGGACACGTTGAATAAATATATTCATTCAACCCAACTTTCGAAGCCTGAAATCCCTTCAAAATGAAGTTATTGAGGTTTTAAGTTTTCAGTCCAAAATTTCACCGTATCAACTTGCTTCAACCAAACCAAATCACAACTAAACAACAGATCAACAAGTCTTCCAAACTTTCATCATTACACATTCAAGTAATCATATCACGGTTTATTCTTGATTTTTGTAAAATCCCGCGAAAGAATCTATTTCTCGGTTTAAATCATAGAATTGTAAAATCCCGTGCACGTTTACATCATGTCTACTACGTCAGATCCTTTCATATCTGAGGTACTCAAGTTGTACGACTCGTATGATCAACAAAAGATTTCCAATGTTGTACAACTAATAAACGTGTGTGATTCTGAGATTACTAATGTGGAATCTTCGTGCTCGAATTCGCTTGAGAGAGAGTTAATTCAGTCACTAATGTTGCCTAACGCGAAGGAAAGTAGCATTGAATGTTTTCGTCTACTTCACTCACATCTCAAGGTTCTGTTTGAAAAAACTGGATATGTGATGGGTTACACACGGGCTTTCACAACACTCTTTGGTCAAGATGTTCATGATTTCACAGTCAAAATGACTCTATATTTAGATCAACTTGAACAACCGCTTGACAACGAAGACTTTTCTGAAGCAAGATCCAGAGCAGCTTTCAGTGTGATCAACAACCAACTCCAGGTGTTCATTGATTCACAATACACTGAGAACTATGACTATGACAGTCAAATGACAAAAGAGTGTTTTGCTAAATACAATGGAACTGAGGTTGTCATGTTCAGAACAACATTACTACAATTGATGAGTAATGTTAATGGGTTCATTGATGAAAGGGCTAAACAAATGGGGAATGGAACATGATCAGACAAGTTTGATGATGGTGACAGCATAGGAGGTGATTTCACAATGTGTGGGAATGCAGCCTACGAACCTGAATATCACCAAGCACAGTCTGCTGAGGTACATCTGTCTGATCAAGATAATGATCTTTCTAATGAAAAACAACATACTGATCAATTTAAACCTACTTATGACACATATCTGATGGAAAAGACTGATAGCAATATCACCTCTGATTCATCATATATGAGTCATAAGGGGGGAGAGATTGATCAGGATGCTGAACATGATGATGCGTCAAGTTCTTTGACCACGGCTGAGTTTTTCAAATCAAATAATATGGTTGAAAAGGATGTTTATAATGAACTTTCAAAAAGATTTTTACAGCTTGAAAAACATTGTATTTCTCTTGAAATTGCAATGCAACAAAAGGAAGAAAGTTTTCAAACTAAACTACCTTGTAAAAATCCGGAACTCCCTGAATTCCAAGAATTCTTTGCTATAAATGATTTGAAAGCTCAGCTAGAAGCCAAAAACTTAACGATCAAAAACCTGAAAAAACGTATTGCTGAGATGTATGATATGGTGAATGAATTTAAGGCTAAACATGACAATGATGCTGAATTAGAACATAAAGTGACTGAATTGTTTAAGGAAAATGAGTCTTTGAAAATTCATTGCAAAGAACTGTGTGATACAATCAAAGAAACGAAAACTAAGACTGTAGAGCAAACAACCTCTTTGATTGCCAAAAATGATGAATTCAAAGCTCAACTTCAGGAAAAAGGTTTTGCAATTGCAGCGTTGAAAAACGAGTTGAGAAAATCGACAGGAAATAGTGTGAACACTAAGTTTGCAAAACCATCAATCTTGGGGAAACCACCACTTAGAAACCAATCAGTTGTTAGACAACCGACTGCGTTTAAATCTGAACGTCCAAAATTTTCAAAAAAATGGTTTGCCTCCCAAGTTGATGCGAAACAAGTTTTGCCAAAACCAGTCACTTTACAGGCTAGATCTAATGAAAAGAAACGTACGCCTGCAAAACCTCATCATATGAGTGCATCAAGTTCCTCTAGGATCAGTTCAAAGCGAGTGTCACTTGTGACACCAAAGGAACATGTTAGACATAAAGACAGTGTTCATAATCAAAACCTAGTGGACGCTAAGAAAAACACACATGAAAAGACTAGGAATTTGCCTGTTTCTAAGAGTAGTTGTGTGCCAATTAAGGCAATTCCCGTAGCCAATCACTCTAAGAACCCTAGATCTTTTTCTGATTCCAAACATTTTGTTTGCTCGACTTGTCAGAAATGTGTTTTTAATGCAACCCATGATGTTTGTATAACAAAATTCCTGAAGGAAGTGAATGCTCGTGCTAAGGTTCAAACCTCTAAGACTAGAAACAACAACAAACCCGTAGAACCAAAGAGGGGTATTAAGAAACTTGGTAGGCAGATTGATGCAGAACAAAGGTCTTCTCTAAACAAGTCTTCCACTGTACATGAGAAACCAAACACTCCTAGATCTTGCCTTAGGTGGATACCGACGGGTAGAATTTTTAAGATTGCTGGTCTTAGATGGATACCTATTCGAAAGATGTTCACTAAGTGCGAAACCAAGGTTGACAGTGAAACCCCAAATGGTCTAAATGCTGAGATCACTAACCCATATAATTGCAAACAAACTCTTAATGTCAATGCAGGAAGTCTTTACTTAAGTGCAGGTACATCGTTCAGGCCTCGTATTAAGGAAAGACTCAGAGTTTGGGTGCCGAAAAGAGTGATATATCATGATGTAGGGGTTCAAACAATTCAAGCTTGATGAACATCATCGAAAATGATGTCTAATCAAATCAGTTCAGGCCTCGTTCTTCAATGACAACGACGTCTGTTCACATCAGTTCAGGCCTCGTTCTTCATCGTCAATGACGTCTGTACACATCAGTGCAGGCCTCGTTCTTCATCGACAATGACGTCTGAATACATCAGTTCAGGCCTCGCTCTTCAATGACAATGGCGTCTACAGATAACACTTCAGGCCCCGTTCCTCAAAGAAAAGAAAGGTGTACGCTTAAGTGCGCTTTATCTTTGGAAGAAGAGAAATATTCTTATTTATGGCCATTCTCATCAACAAGTTTCATGCTCTTTCCGTGCTTATTCAGTCTTCAAGTGGATCGACGCACATTGGAGTATACTCTTATTCACTTGTTCTACCAAAAATTGTAGTTGACAGGCATATGCAATTTTTGAGGGGGGGAAAGGGTGAATAATCTACATGTCAGTTATCAAGAACCATCAAGTGGATCTACTTACCCTTGATGGTATTCTTATTCACTCGCTCAATCAAAAATTGCAGTTGACAGGCATATGCAATTTTTGAGGGGGGGAAAGGGTGAATAATCTACATGTTGATTGATGATTGAGAAATGGTCATACGACTCCTAAATAAGTCAGTTCAGGAGTCGTGCAAACCATGATTCTCCAACACTACATCTTCCTCTGTCTATCAAGGTGTTGAAGAACATGGTCATGAAATGCTAATCGACATCCTCTCACGGGCTGGTACAATCAGTGTCAAAGGGTTTCTAGTCAATGCTTCATGTACACGTCATTATGCTTCATGTACACATCATTATGATGATTCCGATTAATCGTAACCATCAGGGGAGAGAAATGTGTACACCAAGGACGCACAACAGGTTCACGTGATCGGGCTTAATATCACACGATACAAATTATAGATGATCAGTGGTTCAACTTGTTACCTTGGTATTATCATTTCACTTGTACGTCATGGGCTGATTAATCGTAACCATCAGGGGAGAGAGAATGTGTACGTTGCGGACTAATGGGTTATATGAAAGGTTACTGGAAGGCATTTGGTGAGATGAAGATCATTGGTATTCTGTTCCCCCAAATGGATAATCTTGAAGAAGGTCGAGTCTTCAGTCTATTCTACATTCTCCGCTGTGGGTTAGAAGACTAAAGACGACATGCATTTGGTTATCAAAAGACTTCTTCATATTATGGGCGTTCATCCAAAGTCTTCTACCTATTATGGGCGTTCATCAGAAAGGTGGTCAGGTTGGGGGAGAGCACTAATTAGGGGAGAGTGAAAAGCCAGAATTAATCCCTAATTAAATGTGCTCACATTGCTCTTCAGCAAGTCAAATGATGGCAGTGGAGAAGATTCGGGATGCTGAGGAGTAATGGTTTTTGTTTCGTATCCTTGTATATATTTGCTTCATACATTTTTGTTCATATCTTACACCATTTTGTAAATAGATATATAGAAAACCTGCAAATTGTAAATAGAGAAACGTAAAACCAAAAAAACCATAAAAATTGAAAAATAGAAAATCCCAAAAATAGTTTCACCTAGGCATGTCTTCTGTTTATCGATAACATTTACGGACTTAGAAATGTCATTCAATAATGGCACGGGTCTTTAAATGAAGCTCGAGCAGAAGTTAAAATGGATTGTTAAAACATGTCTAAATGGCTTGCTATTACTTCAGATAGCAACCCGCGCTTCAAAATAGGGAAAGCACGTCGCCAAAAAGACGGCTGTTCCTCCAAATGGGTGATGTTCACCTGGGCATGGATTACTTTATATACATGTTTCTTCGATCTGATGTACGTTTCAGTGCATCATTTCTTGAAAAAAAAGAGAAATCTTCTTTGTATGCAAATAGTTTTCATTCTATGATTCTTCTGAAAGTTATTTGTGAGACACTTGGTGATTATGTGTTGCTTGAAATTCTTTTAGACTTGGATTGTGCATAAAATTTGTCACTCAATCAACGACTACAAATCTCTAACTAGAATACGGGTCTTTGATTGAGGGGGAGAGTGAATTCAAATTTTATATCATCAAACGGGTTTCTTGATTAATTCATAATTCTTAGAAAAGCTTTTGTAGTTAATGGGGTATTAGTTGAAGAGGAAATTGCTAAAACTTTATATCAAATAGCCAAATGTGTTAGTTGTTAGAAAGAATAGGGCATTATGTGCAACTTGCGTATAGTTTCCTAGCTTTATGTAACTAGAAGGCTCATTTGTGTCACTTTGGAATCCTCGCTTAATCCCCTAAATACTTTAAAACTCAAAATCTAAAAGAAGTTAGAAAACCCAATGTGTTTGATGTTCTTGAATACTCCTATGGCATGTGTATGATCTGAATGAATGAATTTCAATTGTTTTTTGACTGTCGTTAGTCAATTGCTGATTAATTGTTGTTGATTTTGTGCATGTGCACTCAGGATATGCTTAGGTATATTGCTATCATGTTAGAATCATGTTCCTAAGATCCTGAGTTGAATATTGAAATATGTGTGAATTGCCATGATCATGATTGCTGATTGATCTTCATGCTAGATAGCAGTTTGATGTATTACCTGACTGTGGTTTGACTATGAGATGAACTTGGTATTATGATGTGGGAAGCTACTATGTGGTAGCAAATAATGAAAAGCGAATCTGTACGTATGCATATCTATGTTGATAATCTTATGCAGATTCCATGGCCAATATGAATGTGCCAGTTCCCGCTCTAACCACTTGATCAGAGGTTCAAACTCTATTGACTGGCTCTGTATTCACCACAACAGCAACGTCAGAAACAACAACAGCAACACTGTCATCACCACCACCACCTTCATTTCAACAAAGCAATACTTATTCTGGTCTCGCCAAGTGGGGATCTTCAATATTTGAGAAGTTTTGTTGGTGAATGGATAATTGATGTTGACTACTGACTCCCTCAGAGAAGCGGATGATCACATCATCTGCGCAAAAAGGTCAATATCATCTGTGTCATAACGATTATCTTTGTACATCATAAGCAGTGAAAAATTGTGGTTGTTATGTGTCAGTGTGTGATGTTTTTTTTTAAATTTAAAATTTTCCAAACTTATCATACCTGACACTAACATTCTCCCTCATTGATTGAGGGGGAGCTGTTGAATGTTCCATTATCAGAAAATATTAAATCGGACACATTTTCTCCCACATTTTTCTAACTTATTTAAATCAATTGGGATCACAAATCTTAAATGGTTTGAAAATTTTGATCGGGGGAGAGAATGTGATTTAAATATGAAATCTGATAAAATGTGATGTTTTAGACATAAAAGTAAGCTCTCCCATATGTGCTAAACTCTTTTGTATATCAATGCACATATTGAGGGGGAGCAAATGGTTTATGGTGACAAAAAGGATTTGGCATCTTATGTGAGCACGGCTCAGACTTCACCAATGAATTGACAAAACATAAACTGTCATCAATCGAAAGGACATATCCTGGCCGGGTAATAATTTCAAGCTGGTCTAACCAGTGATGTAAGCGTATCTCGAAAAGGATGTGTCTGAGTAGAGTGTACCGTTTCGAGAAACTTTCTGTGGACTTGACCAGGCCGGGTAATAATTTCAAGCTAGTCTAACTAGTGATGTAAGCGTGTCTCGAATCGGTCATGTTCACTGAAAGTGGATCAATTCAAAAAGTGCAAGCTCTACCCAACATGTGCAAATTTATAAAACAATCATCCGAGCATATGTTGAGGGGGAGCATTTGAAAAATATAAAACTCTTAAAGTGTTAGCAAAATGTGTTTTATAATCATGAACACTTTGAGAGATTTTTCAAGGATTTTGGTAAATGGCAACATAGGATAGTCATGAAGTTATAAGGTGGCTAAGGTTAGGAAAACCGTCCTATGATCCGCCAGAGCCGGAGGGATCTACCCAAGGACAATACCAAATAGTTAGTATTAGAAAGTCCTTAGGTATGATATGAAAAAAGGAGTAATATGAGAAAGGAGAAAGAAGGGGTTGAAGAATTAAAAAGAAATGAAATGAGAAAGGGTGAAAAGAAATAGCCCTCCAATTATTCAACCTTAGGGCAGAAACCGGGTTCAATTCATATGCTACTGGTGGTTACTAAGGTAACACCGGTATTGAAGACAAGACGTCATGGACCCAGTGACGCACTGCACTAAACCTTCTAAACCACTCAAGTTCTCTTAAAAGGACTTGTTTCATTCTCACGGGGAACCCTGCATAATCTATCGACCGCTCATTACGAGTTGTGTTGATATTGAAACAGGAGACACCGCTCCAGTCTCCGACTACCAAAAATGCACTTATCGAGTCTAGAGCCACGAGATGCATCATAAGATCTCATGGGAACACGTGTTACTTCTACACTGGGTGTTCAACATTAAGGACACCAGTTGTAAACTTATGAGTCCTACGCAGATCTTAGCAATCTGCCAGAACATTCATGAGGGAATGTACAAATGTAACTCTCAGTGATTGAATGGAAATTCCTGCCAGGGTCAACATCAAACAGCCCTGAAAGCAGGTCACTTCAGTAATTCCTTGTGGATTACGCTTAGTGATTGCGGCGGTTTCAAACGGTCTACAGTCGTGGAGTGATCTCCAGCGACTCACCTAATCGTTGATTTGCTAAGGTAAATCTTTAAAACCCTCTGTAGGTTTCTGATTTAGGAACGGTCTTGGTAAGGATTAGAAAGTTCTCAAACTATGCTGTTAACAATCTCGAAGTCCGAACCTGTAAGTACCGGATGTTTTATTGCTAACTGTCGTATGCAGGAACATCTGGCGAGTGTAGCTGATTGCTGTTGCAGCTGTTTGCGGTTGTAGCTGATTGATGTTGCAGCTAATTGCGGTTGTAGCTGATTGCTTGAAAGATGCCGGTCCATCACCCCCTGCTCACACTTTACCATCATCATAATCAAAGGAATCATGATATCTAAAAAGACCTTCAACACTGCTTCCGCAACTCTGAGGCTGATGATCATGATCCAGAAAAGTGTGAGCATGTCGACTCAACAATCACAATCCATTACCACATGATCACACTACACCATCATCATATTCACAGAAGTCATGATTAAATAAAAGACCTTCAAAACTGCTTCTGCAAACTCTGATGCGGAAAATCATGACCCAGAATAGTGTGAGCATGTCGGTTCAATGTGTTCCACATCACTTGGAGACATACTGCTAAAAGATGACCTGGAGACATACGTTGGATGATGACATCAAAGAATCACCAAATATCATCCAAGACAGAATAACGGTCATCAAAAGATCACTACTTTATGTACAAAGAGTAATGACGTTGAAGAATCAAAGACTACGAGCTATGCAGTCAAGTTCAGAAGATGGAATGCTAGAATTCAAAATATTATTTCCGGGGTGACCTCCCTTAGGGGGAGATTGTTAGGAATATAAATATTCAGATGAAGGATCGGTCACCCCGACTATCTATTTAGCATTTATATAGCTCGTAGGCTTATTAATATTAGACTAGTTATATTAGTAATAGTTTAGTAGTTAAAGTATTCGTAGAGTGGGTCGGGTCTTTACCCACTGTCAGCTCACTCCACAGCCCACTCGGGGCACATATATTAGTTTGTATAAATACCCCTCTCCACCTAGGGAGAGGGTTGGAGCTTCTAATCTTACAACATATTTTCTCTTCACTCTCTCTCTCTAGAACTCCCATTCTCTCATCTCTCTCTCTCTCTCTAGAATTCACCTTACCATCAAATCCAAGTATTCATATCTTACAAAAAGGAGATCCTAGGTTAGGTTTTGTGATATAGACAGATGATTAATTCATAGAGATTCAAGGTTGTGTAACCTTAGTGATAAGTCAAGATCACTCGTATTATTGATAATAATATTGAATCGTTTTGGTTAAACATTGTCTTCATTGTTCATAAATATTACTATTCCATTCATTCATATACACACAATATCTTCTAAGTATTAACTAGTAAATTCCGCGTGCTAGTTAGTATCACTCAAAGTATCTTTAACACAAGGCGTGTGTTTAGATCCCCTCAAGTGGTATCAGAGACAGGTTCTGATACTTTGAATTAGAAGATCCAGAAGAACTTCTTCAACAAGGAAGATGGACATGGAGACAACCCAAACCAATGTTGCTCCAAAGTTACCAATCCTTAAGCCTAATGAATTCGATATGTGGAGGTTAAGGATAGAGCAATACTTCCAGGTGCAAGATTATGAACTCTGGGAAATCATAGAAGAAGGGAACTCATTCAAGCCTACAACTACTACATCAACTGTTGAGGGTAAGACAGAGACTGTTGTGCAGACAAAAACTATTACTGCAGAGGAGAAGATTCAGATGAAGAATGATCTCAAGGCAAGAAGCATGTTGCTGATGACCATTCCAAACGATCAACTATTGAACTTCAGCAAGTTCAAGGATGCCAAGCAGTTGTTTGAAGCTATTGTTGCTAAATATGGTGGGAATGAAGCCACCAAAAAGACTCAGAAGACACTCCTCAAGAAACAATTTGAGAACTTCTCAGCAACTAACAATGAATCACTGGATCATATGTTCAACAAGTTACAGAAGCTTGTGAGCCAACTTGCAGTTCTTGGAATTGAAATACCACAAGAAGATTTAAATTCCAAATTTCTGAGAAGTTTACCATCAGAATGGGCTATGCATGTTGTTGTCTGGAAGAACAAACCAGACATTGATTCTATGAGTCTGATGGATTTGTATAGCAACTTCAAGATAGTGGAGCAAGATGTGAAGAAGGTTGCTGGAACAAGCTTGGGAATATGGCATTTGCGTCAACTCCTAGTAACTCAAGTTCTGAAGAAGTGAAGGTTGGTGCAGCAATTGGTATTGCTAGTTCAAATATTGGTACTGCTAGCACATCAAGCAGTACTAAAGGCATTATGGATGAGACCACTTGTGGTGCATTCCTAACAACCCAGCATAATGGATCCATGTTGACATATGAAGATCTTCAAGACATCAATGATGATGATCTGGAGGAGATGGATATTAAATGGCAAATATCTCTTCTTAGCATGAGGGCTAGGAAATTCCATCTGAGAACAGGGAAGAAGATTACCATAAACAACAATGATACTGCTGGTTATGATAAGTCAAAGATTGAGTGCTATAATTTCCATAAGATGGGCCATTTTTCAAGGGAGTGCAGAAGGCCAAGACAACAAGATGGAAAGAGCAGAAGCTTTAGAAGCAAGACAAAGGAAGTGGAGATCACTGACTCAAGCTCAAAGGCTATGGTAGCCATTGATGGTTTAGGATTTGACTGGAGCTTTATGGAAGAGGAGGAAGCAGCACCTATTGAGATGGCACTCATGGCTTTCTCTGATTCTGAGGTACAAGTTTCTAAATTTTCTAAATCATGTGTTGCTTTAAAAGAACTAGAAACTCTTAGAAAACAATATGACGAACAAAGAATAGAGCTAAACAAGACCAGTTTTAATTTGGCAAATCATAAGAGGGGTTTAGCTGTCTTAGAAGAGCAAATTGTTCATTATAAAAGCAATGAGTCTAGTTTTTCTGATACTGTAGCTGTGCTTAAAAGGGACATATTTTTTAGAGATGCTGAAATTAGCATGTTAAAAGCTGAGGTTGATAGAATTAAACAGGATAAAGAAAACATTCAATTAAGTGTTGACACTCTTGAATACACATCAAAAGGAGTTCAGAAATTATTTGAATGTCAAATGATCAACAAGGCTAAATCAGGTCTAGGTTATAAGTCTGTTCCACCTCCTTACAGAGGAATACCTGCACCTCCAGGTATTGATCTAGAACATATAGGTTTGGATGAATTTCAACTACCCAAGCTAGAATATGGTCCTCAACCAAAGGAGAAGGTAGCAGTTGACAAGCCTGTAGAAGTTAGTGCATCCTTTGAGAGTGCAAGTGATAAATCACTCTCTGAGGACAAGGTGTCCTCTACTAGGGATTCAGATGCTCCAACCATAGAGGATTGGACTTCTGATGATGATGAGGATGATCAGATTAAGGCTAAACATAATAGTGTTAAGGTAAAGGAAACAAAAGTTCCTAAGGTGGTCAAAAATAATACTGTTAGGCCTAAAAACAATGATAAACATGTTAGGCAACCAGTAAGATACTGTGAAATGTATAGAATCACACACAAGCCCAGAGGTAACCAAAGAAATTGGAATAACCTCAAGTCTTACCAACTAGGTGATGACTTTGTCTTTCATAAGAAAGTTTGTTTTAATTGTGGAGAGTTTGACCATCTTGCAGCTTATTGCAACAATAGGGTAACTAGGTATACAAACCATAGAGTGAACTTAGAAAGACCTCAAAATCACTCTAACCTTGCGAGAATGACACCCAGAGCATATCTTTTAAAGTCTGGCCAAAGACCAGTTCATACTACTAGACCAGCAGCTCATACTGCCAGACCAAATAAGACTTTTTACCCAAGACAAGCAGTTCAAAGTGCAAAAACATTTTTCAAATCTGCACCATCAACTGCTAGAAGGCTAATTCATAACAAAGTAGTGGTAAAGAACCAAATTTGGAAACCTAAGGTTACAATTGTAAACCCAGTAGTTCATACTGCTAGGCAAGTAGTTAATACTGGTAGTTTTAAAAACACTGCTAAGGGAAAGATAGGCAATGGTATTAATGCATCAGCATCATGGGTTTGGAGACCACTTCAATCCAATGGTGCCCCAACTGTTCTAAAAAGGTTTAATTATATTGATACAAGAAGCAAACCTAAGTCTGTGATGGCTTGGGTACCACAAGGAAACTAATTTTCTTGTTTATGTGCGATGTTAGTCATATGCTTATAATGTTATGAGACAAGTACTTTGCACTTTGTTTTCTTGTTTTTGGACTAATAATTGAAGGTTGATTTGAGTTTGTGAATTGAATGCTTTATGTTTTAGATGGTGAGGTGCTTTTGAATTTCAAGTGTGTGATCTGTGCACACAACAAATGGTAATTGGTTCACCATATCTAACCCACATCAAGAACCAACTAGTCCAGAGCAAACGGTTTCTGGTAAAGACTTCTCAAATCCGTTTATGATTGATAGTTTATCAAAAACTATATGGTTATCAACTCACCATATCTCACTGTGAAGAGTTGACTAGTCTAAAGCAAATGGCTATTGGTAATGACACGTCAAATCCGTTGATAGCTGATAGTTTGCTAAAAACTGTATGTGGGCAGTATTGTTTTTAAATCAATATTGAGTTTATACTGCTCATTAAAATTTTTCTTAAAAATTAGTACTGCTAGTGCAAAGTTTGTACTGCTAGTGTAAACTTTGTACTGCTGAACTAGCCGTTGGAACTGTTGTGTCACTAACAGATTTTTTAACTAGCCGTTGGGTAAAAACTGTTATTTACCATATATATAGGGTTTTTGTTTGGATAATTATTTTCTTTCTATATTTTACTTCTATTATTACCAAAGAAAATTTTATCCCTTACGCAAAATTCTCAAACCCTAACAGTACCTCTATAAAAAGCCAATTGGCTTTGTACTTCATCAATTAAACCTCAAACGATCAACTTTCTATTATAACTTGGATCATTAATCATGGCTATTCTGGAATTCGTTAAGAAACACAATCAAGTTGCCTATTTAGAGAAAACAGAGCAGGGTGATGGACCTCTATTTTATGAGATTGTAGACTTTCTGAATGCATCTGATATAAGGTATGCTTTAATTGTTAGCCCTACTCTTTTTGTCTCTCAAATCACACAGTTTTGGCAAACTGCTATTGTCATAACTAGTGAAGATGGAGACATAGAAATTCATTCTAAAGTGGATGGCATATCATTCATTATTACTGAATCTACTATTAGGAGACATCTTAAGTTAGAAGATTCAGATGGTATCAATGACTTGCCTAACACAGAAATTTGGCAAGAAATTGCTAGAATGGGGTATGATACATCTAACCACAAATTGACTTTACAAAAGGGATGTTTCTCCCCACAATGGAGATTTCTTATCCATACTCTCTTGCATTGCCTGAGTCCTAAAAGAACATCATGGGAGCAATTCAGTAGCAATATTTTTAATTTTTCTAAATTCACATTTGAGAGTATGGTTAATAATGTGAAGAGTAAAACCAAATTTTTAATGTATCTAAGATTTGTGCAAGCCTTTTTAAATAAGAAAAAGAATCTGTTAAAGAAACATAAGGAAACTTTTCCAACATCTTGCCTGCAGCAAAAACTTTTTCAAAACATGGCTATGGCAAGTAGACTCTTTAATGGGGTAGTAATACCTCTTTTTCTTGAGATGCTACTGATTGATCAGGATGAAGGGTTAGTCAACCCAACTGAGCCCCAACACACACTCATTGAGGTTCCAGAAACAACTCATACACCCCCAGTCACCACAACCTATAGGAGAAGAACCAGAAAGGAGACTATGGGTCCTCAGCCTAGTCCTCCTACTCCAACCTTTGTAGCAGATGAGGCTATCTTTCATGATAGTATGGGTGGGGCTTACACTACTGCATTTGGCTTAGTAGCTGGGCAGGCCAGTGTAAACATAACTAAGACCCCTACCATGGTAACATCTAATGTGCCAAGTCCTCAAAGACTTGTCACAGGTGATAAAATCCCAGGCCAAATGGAAAATTTGGGTGGTTTAGGAGCACCTCCTAGTCCAACTAGGGTAGAAACTGAACCTATGCTCCTTGATTCACCTCTCCTAGCAGGTAACACAGCTAGAAGTGATGAGGGCAGCATTAAACTCAATGAATTGATGGAACTCTGTACAATATTGTCTGAAAAGGTGGTATCTCTGGAGGATGAACTTAAAAGCCATAAGAGAAATTTTACCCTGGTCTACACCAAATTAGTCACAAGAGTAAAGATATTGGAGGATCAAGTCAAGAAGTCCAAGGATAAAAGATCAAAGACGGTACTGTCTACAAGTTCTTCAAGTTCAAGTTCTGAGTCTGATGATGATGATGATTCTCCCAAATAGGGGAGGAAAATGAGGAAATCAGGGTCAGAAACTCAGGGGAGGAATTTGGATTTTGAAGAAGGTATTGGTGGTAATGGTGAGGAACAAGAAGGTACTGGTGGTGGTAATGATATGGATATGGGTGAGCAAAGTGAGCAAAGTGGTACTGATCAGAAACAAGAAGGTACTGCTGGAGTTGGAGAAGCAGTACAAACTGCTAAGGATAAGGGAAAGGCTATTATGGTTGAATATGAGCCACAACCTAGGAAGATCAAGCCAAGAACTCAAATGCAGATAGATTTTGATGAAGAAGTAGCAAGAAAGGTTCATAAAGAAGAAGTAGCTAAGTTTATGGAAGATAAAAGAATGAAAAAAGAAATAATGGCTTCTGATGCTATTATTGCACAAGAATCACTTGAAGAGCAGATACAACATCAGATTAATACTGATCAAGTTATGAGACAAAGAGGTTTAGAGTTGATTGTAGATGAGAGTCTAAGTATTCAAGCAAGATCAGCTATACTTGCAGATTTCATTTACTCTAGGAATGAAGAAGTGGCTTTTGATGACATCATGGAAAGTATTAGATCTAGTCAGAAGAGGAAAAGAAAACCTACAAAAGCTCAAGACTAAGAAGAAGACAGATGTGAAAGAACAAGAACTATGGGTTGAATTTAAGAGACCATACGAGCCAGATCCTACAGATGTGTATTGGAATTTTCCTTATTATGATCTGACTACATCATGGGAGTTTTATAGTTCATGCAATGTGCATCATTTGTCAACACAGAGTGGAGTAGATATCTTCATGTTAGCTGAATTGGAATATCCACTAAGTTATGAAGTGTTAGCTGTGATGGTTTCTTTAAAACTCAGATGTGAAGAACATTCAGAAGTGGTTAAAGATATGCTTCAGAAGATATTTGATCAGTATGAGAGGAAGAGACATAAGCATTGAGAAAGAATAAATGATGAAGTGTTTGGAAGAATCCCCCCATCATCTACAAAGTTTAATTCGAAGAAACTTAGTGATTTGGAGAGAAATCATAAGTTTAGGGGAGGATTGTTGGGAATTAAACCAACAGTTAGTACTGCCAGGTTAAATGTTTCAACTGTTGGAGAATAACACAAGCAGTACTAACTGCCAGTAAAAATACTTTGTACTGCTTATGTTCTGAAAACATGTAATAGGATAAGTATAGAAAAGATTTAGTGAATATCCTATTTAGTTAGAGTTATACGGATATTATTGTTACCTTGTACAGGAATCCTTGTTCTATAAAAGGAGATCCTAGGTTAGGTTTTGTGATATAGACAGACGATTAATTCATAGAGATTCAAGGTTGCGTAACCCCAGTGACAAGATCACTCATATTATTGATAATAATATTGAATCGTTTTGGTTAAACATTGTCTTCATTGTTCATAAATATTACTGTTCCATTCATTCATATATACACAATATCTTCTAAGTATTAACTAGTAAATTCCGCGTGCTAGTTAGTATCACTCAAAGTATCTCTAACACAAGGCGTGTGTTTAGATCCCCTCAAGCCTTTTCTAATGTTAAGGATTTTTTCTTTAACCAATAAACTTCGTTTTCCAAAAATTCCTTTTTGGTTTTTAAAAACTTGTTTTTGTTTATGATTTTTAGGGTAATTTCACACAGTTTGTTATATTCTATTTCTAATGGGTCATCATCAATAGAGGAGCAAGATGAGTCAGATTGTACCTCGTTAGAGTCATGAGCCATAAGAGCAACTTCGTCATTCTTTGGCTCTTCGTCATCATCTTCACTGTCATTCCAGGCACCACTGACAAAGGCTCGTTGAGTCTTGTTCTTGGGTGGCTTCGGACAATCTCCAATTAGGTGACTAGAATCACCGCACCTAAAACACATCCTATCTACTTTGCCTTTCTTGTCATCACGGTCTTTTCTGAGGGATTTCCTTTCTTTTTGAGGTTGTCTAACAAACTTTCCTCGTCTTCTGAAGAACTTCTTGAAATCTCTCACATCCATGGCACACTCTTCGTCTTCGCTATCTGAGCTAGACTCTTCATCGTCACTTGACTCTACCCTAGCTTTTAAGGTAATAGACTTTAACTTCTCCTTTTTGCCTTTGACAATCTCAGAATCTTTTTCCATGACCATCTCATGAACTTTGAGATTTCCTATGAGCTCGTCCAGTGGCATGCTTGAGAGATCCTTGGATTCTTCAATCGCCGTCACCTTTGCTCTCCACTTCGAATGAAGTGCTCTAAGAAATTTCCTGACAAAGTTCTTACTAGAAAAAGAATCGTCAAGTGCTTTAAGAGAAGTAACAATAGTATTAAACCTAGCAAAAGCACTATCAATGGTCTCATCTTCAAGGAACGTTGTTGTTCGAAGTTCAAACACTTGGGATATGAATCTTAGTAATGTGTTTGAGATATATTTATGTATTGAATGTGTTTAGCATGCGGAATCTACTACAACACACTTTAAAAGAACACAAGGTGGTGAGTTTAAGTAAACGTGTGAATGCAATGAACAAATAACACAACTTTGGTTAACACAAAACGATTCAATATTATTGATGAAATAATACGGATGATCTAAATATCACCAGGATTACAAAGTAATCTTGAATCTTTGATTGTAAAGGATTTGTGATTTGAAGTAACTAAGTTACTTGAGAGATAGTTTGTTTTTGGTTATTGGTTTGTAAAGATGCATGCATGAAGTAGTGACTAAGATATCCTTTTATAAGATAAGGATATCTTATTACATGTTGTCAAGTAGATGAATATAATACTATACTTTGACTATATTGGCGCCTACAATTAAATACAACTACCCATGTACACTCTGATATATTCTTCTGTCACCACAGAAGACTATTCTACTTCTACATAACGTATAACAATGTACAAAGACTAATAATTCAACTAAATATCTATTACAAAATATCTAATCGACTTGACATAATCTTGGCAGGCTCTTCATTAGATAGCAGTACCTTCTACCCAGAAGGTACTGGTAGAACATCTTCGTACATAACAAAATCAACTAGCAGGCTCTTCATCGACTTGGCAGGCTCTTTGACTTTGATCATTTTATTCCCAACAATCCTCCCCTAAACTTGTTATTTCCATTAAAATACACAAGTTTCTGATGAATAAAATACATACCTTGAGGATTTGAGAACTCTTCCAAAAACCTTTACTTTCTATCCTTCCTTTTTCTTTCATATTGCTCAGATATGCTCCTCAGCAAACTCTGAACAATTTCTGAGTTTTCTTCATCCTTGTCACACCTTAATCTCTTGGAGATCATAGTTTTAAGCACTTCATAGCTAAGTGGATACTCTTTCTCAGCTAACATAAAGAGTTCTATCCCACTCTGTGTGAAAAGGTGATGAATATTGCTATGGCTTAGAAATTCCCAAGTTGTTGAAGGATCATAATAGGGAAATTTCCAATGAACATCTTTGGGATCAGGATCAAACATCCTATTGAATTCCACCCAAAGTTCTTGTTCCTTAGCATCTGTACTAGAAGTTGTGTCTAGCCTAATCTGCACTAGATTCCACAATTCTTCCAAATCAGCTCTATCAGATGCTCTAACTAAATTTTCAAAATTCTTGAAGATAGCAGACTGTCCCCCAACCCTTGATATTTTCCATGACTTACCAAATCTATCATGGTGTATTTCCCAATCAATTATAGGGTGTCTAGACCTAATTGGATCAGCATGTATGATAGTAGGTAAAGTTATCAACATTTTACTTACTTGCTCTGTGTCCAATTTTGCTACTTCTTTCTTCTGAGCATCTTTCTTCTTCATAGAGGGGTGTACATCAGATGGAACATTATAGTAAAGATTTTTGTAGGCTTGAAGATATAAAAAGAAGATTTCATCAGCAGATTTCTTCTTAAGTTGATAATCAGTCCAATTTTCCTGATTCTTCAAAAATTTCTTCATAAAGATTGTTTGATCTTTGTTAGTTTGGCCCACTTTAAAACCTCTCTTCTGACTTTCCTTCATCTTCTCAAAAATGTCAGCCAAAGCTGCTTCTTTTTATTTCTTGTTGATGAAAGATTCAAGTGCTTCGGTCTTCTCATCAGAATTGAGTGTCTTGTCATTTACTATATTTGCTGCATGTCCTTTCACAATTGGATCATTATTGATAATCCATAACATCTGTGCATCAAAGGTCTCTTGAGAAATTTGAGAATCAAGAAGATCTTGAGCAGCATCTTCAGTATCTTTCTGCTCTTTCATTGCTGCAAGCATTCTTGAAGCTTCAAGTGCTTCTAGCTCTTCTTGTTGAACCCTTTTGGCCTCTTCTTCTCCTAAAGCCATCTGAATTTGCTGAGTTCTTTTCAACTTCTTGGACTTTGGCTCATCTTCAATCATAATACCTTTGCCCTTATCCTTTGGAGTTGAATCTTGTGATGGAGCAGAAGATTGCTCATCAGCAATTAAAACCCTCTTTCTCTTGTATACTCTCTCAGCAGACCCTTTATACCCCATAGCTAATAGCCTTTCTCTCCTAGCAGACTCTTCTTCTGCCCTAGCAGGCTCTTGCCCTGCTCCAACAGGCTCTTGCCCTGCTCCAACAGGCTCTTCATCATAAACTTGAGTTCCATCATGGAATTCAAATTGAGCCTGTTCCTCCTCTTCATTCTCATTCTCATCTTCAGACCTATCCTTCCTCCCCTTTTTGGAAGAGTGATCTATCCTATCAGCATCTGACTGTGAAGAACTAGATAAAACAACCTTTGCAGACTTTTTACCCTGTAACTTCTTCACTTCACCCTCCAATTTCTTGACCCTCTTGACCAATTTGATGTTGATCTTAGAAAACCTTTCATTTTGACTTTTGAGAGCATTCTCTAAGAACTTCACCTTATCTTTCAGCTCTTGCATTGTCTGAGGTGATTGGGTTTGTGATATATGATGTGGTGATGGTGGTGGTGTTTTCAGATGGTACTGGAGATGGTATTGGTGTTGTTTGTTGTGTTGGTGAAATGTAACCATGTGAAGAACTGGATGATTGTGTATCAGCAGATGGTGTGGGTTCTTCTGGATGTTGTGGTACCATTTCATCAAAAAGTGGAACTTCCTCCCCTCTAAAACCAATTCTCATATTTGAAAACACTTTGTGAGAAAGTTTTGGTGTTTCATAAATTGAGTCTGTGGGAAGCAACACATGTTGTAGTTTTCCAATGATGCAACCAATAAATCTTGGATACATCAAAAACTTTGTTTTACTATTCACATTGTTTATCAATCCTTCAAAAATATATTTAGAAAAATTGTATTGTCTGTTTGTTGCTAAGCAAATGAGAGCAGAGGCCATGTTGCCACTAAATTGCTCCCAAGAGGTTTTCTTCTGGCTCAAACAGTGAAGGATTGTGTGAATCAAAAATCTCCATTGTGGAGTAAGATGCTTTTTCAGAAAAGTGAGTTTGTTAGACTCAGCATGATACCCCATTCTTTGTAAATTTTCAAAAATTTCAGTATCTGGTAATTGACTAATACCATCAGAATCATCCAAATGAAGATGTCTTCTTATGGATGACTCAGTAAGAGTCAAATGCTTACCATCCACTTTGGCCTTAATTCTTTGTTCCCTATTTTCAGAAGTTTTAATTTTAGCAGATTGCCAAAATTGCAAAATTTGATTTTCATAAATAGTGGGATTGACTAGCAAAGCAAACCTGATGTAGGAGTTGTTTAAAAAGTCCACTACTTGATGAAATGAGGCATTATCCTCTGACTTTTCCAAAAATGCTAACTGATTGTGACGTTGGACAAAATCTAGAACAACTGTGGAAGCCATAATGAAAATTTTGAATATGATGGTGGGATTTGTTGGTAGTACTGGTAGAAGATGAAAGGTGTATGTGAATTATGATAGTGACTGATGAAAGAAGATATGAGAGAATTACTTTTAACCGACAATAAGAAAGATTAAAACAAGTAAATGAAAAGGCGGTTAAAAAGATCTTTTATATATAAAATATAATATAATATAATCATCAGTGAATTACATAACTACCCCAACGGCTAATTTTAACTACCAGGCCTAATGGCTAAAACTTTTTCTGACAGGCTCAACGGCTATCTAGCAGTACCTTTTTATACTAGCAGTACCAATTTTGAACTACCAGTACCTTTGAAAGTTTTATAAAAATCCCTTATAGTTTTTAGCAAACTACCAGCTATCAACGGATTTGAGTTGTCTTTACCAAAAGCCGTTTGCTTAAGGACTAGCTAACTATTTACAATTAAGTATGGTTAGTTAACAACCATATAGTTTTTGGTAAACTATCAACCATCAACGGATTTGATTTGTCTTTACCAAAAGCCGTTTGCTTAAGGACTAGCCAACTCTTAAGTTTGTGAAAACTTGGTGAGCTGAATACCAAAAGCCATGATGGCCCAAAGATGGTGCAATTTCCTTGGATGGAGGAAATGTAGAAAGGCAATGATGCTGTGTATCTTGGATGATTGGTTCAACAAGTGAAATCATCTAATGTCATGCCTTTGAGTTGAAACCTTTCTTAGTTTGATCTAGATAGAACTTTCTCCTTTGAGAAATGCTTCATCCCTTCTAGATATGTGATCTAACTCTATCTTTTTCAACTCTGCATCATCTTGTATGCTCTTGTCTTTTCTTTCACTAATTGGTTTTTCTTCCATTCTGGGCTATTAATTCCTCCCCTGAGATTGTTATCTCTCCTGAAATGAATTTAATTTTTGTTGCACCTTTTTGATTGGAAGAACTCTTGTTTTGTTTATCAACCTGAAATGTGTTAGTTGCAAACCAAAAGAACAAGATGCAAAGCACTTGATCTATAGCATTTTAAACATTCAAGCCTATATATGAACAAAACATAGCAATTTTGTATCAGCAGGACCAATTATGAACTAACAAGACCTTTTGACTAACTAGCAGTACCATGTTTAAAATTCAATACCAGTTAATTTTATGAACAAAAACACATGTTTTTCAAAGATTTATCATTCCAATACCTCCTACAAGATATTTGAATCTACCTAAATCAAAAGCTTTGGTGAGAAGGTCTGCATAATTCTTTTCAGAATCAATTTTAACTACTTGAATTAACCTCTTCTCATTGCAATCCCTTATGAAATGGTGTCTGATTTCAATATGTTTTGTTTTTGAGTGTTGAACTGGGTTTTTAATGATACAAATAGTACTGCTATTGTCAATATAAATAATGGTGTTAAGAAAATTGTACCCATAGTCAAGCAATTGATTTTGGATCCAAAGAACTTGCCCACAACAACTTGCACCAGCAACATATTCTGCTTCAGTTGTAGAATTGGCCACCATTGTTTGTTTCTTGCATTGCCAAGAGATTAGTCTGCAACCAAGAAATTGACATCCACCAGTTGTGGATTTTCTGTCTAGTGTTGCACCAGCATAGTCACTATCCGAATAAGCCACCAATTCAAAAGATGATTCCCTTGGATACCAAAGACCCAACCTAGGTTGACCCTTAAGATATCTAAAGATTCTTTTGACTGCTGTGAGATGAGAGATCTTGGGATGTATTTGAAACCTTGCACATACACATACTGAGAACATGATATCTGGTCTTGATGATGTAAGATACATCAAGGACCCAATCATAGATCTATAATTGTGCAAATCCATATCTTCTCCTTCAGCATCCTTGAGTAGCCCTTTGTCTGGATCCATTGGTGTCTACTAATGCAACCTAATCAGCAAAATTAAATTTCCTTAGGATCTCTGCTACATATTTATCTTGGCTGATAAATATGCCTTCTTTGGATTGTTTCACTTGGAGACCCAAAAAGAAAGTAAGTTCCCCCATGGAACTCATCTCAAACTTACTGTGCATAAGTTTTTCAAATTCTACACACAAGTCTTGGTTTGTTGATCCAAAGATTATGTCATCAACATAAATCTGCACTAGCAAGATGTCTTTCTTTGTTCTTTTGATAAACAAAGTTGGATCAATCCTGCCTCTTTGGAATCCACTTTCTAGTAGAAAACAAGCCAATGTTTCATACCATGCCCTTGGAGCTTGGTGTAGGCCATACAAAGCCTTGGTAACCTTGTAAACTTTGTCTGGATACTCAGCATCAATGAAGCCTGGAGGTTGAGATACATATACTGGTTCTTCAATCTCACCATATAAAAATGCACTCTTAACATCCATTTGATAGACAGTGAAGCCTATGAATGAAGCATAGGCCAAGAATAGCCTAATTGCTTCAAGTCTTGCAACTGGAGCAAACACTTCTTCATAATCTACCCCTTCTTCTTGAGTATATCCTTGTGCTACCAATCTAGCCTTGTTTCTGATCACTATACCCCTTTCATCTTTCTTGTTTCTGAACACCCATTTGGTTCCAATTGCCCTATGACCTCTAGGCAAATCAACCAATATCCAAACCTTCTGAATCTTGAATTGGAGAAGCTCTTCTTGCATAGCTTCCACCCAACTTGCATCATCTAAAGCTTTGTTTATGTTTTTGGGTTCAGCCTGAGATAGAAAACATGAAAACAAGCATATATTGGAACTATCATTCTTCTTTTCTTCATAAATAGAGGAGATAAACCCTTCTTCATCTGAAGATAAGACTTGAGATAAACCAACTTGAGATCTTGTTCTAACACCAGAAGTTATGCTTCCAATCACATCATCAGTTGAGTGATCTTTGAGAATTCTAGTGTTTGGTGTTTTAGGAACTTCATATGTAGTTGGAAGATTACTAATCCCAACTTCTTCTTGAAAAGAATCATCTATTTGAATATTCAATGGCTCAGCAGTACCAATACTTGAACTGGCAGGACCATCTGAAGAACTGGCAAGTACCATTGTCATTAGCACCACTTTCTTGATTCTCTTGATTCTGAGTTCCTTGATCTTCTTCATTGCCTTCATTTGTTGTGTCTGAAGGTCCTTCTTCACTTGAAGATAGATCCATACTTTTCCAAATTGGCATCCAGATGTAATCTTGATTTTTAGGAGTTTCAACATTGTCTTCAGAACCTGCATTTTCATTAGCATTTGTACCTGTAACAGGCACATAAGTCATAGATTCTGAAAGCCTATCAACATCAAACATCCAATCTGGTCCAACTCCTTTCACATTTGTTAGTTTCTCTTGAAACTCTATGTGAAGATTCTCTTCTACTAGCCTAATGCAAGTGTTAAACACTCTATAGGCCTTACTCTGCAAGGAATACCCTATCAAAAAGCCAACATCTGCTTTTCCATCAAATTTGCCTAAATGATCTTTGGTATTGAGAATAGTGACATGACAACCAAAAGGTCTCATAAAACTTAAAGATGGTTTTCTACCAAAGAAAAGTTCATAAGGTGTTTTTCTATGTGGTTTTGTCACAAGAACCCTGTTTTGTACATAACAAGCAGTACCAACTGCTTCAGCCCAAAATGAAATAGGCAACTTAGAGTCTACTAACATAGTTCTAGTAGTCTCTATAAGTGTTCTATTCTTTCTTTCTGCTACTCCATTTTGCTGAGGTGTTCTAGCTACACTAAACTCTCTTTTTATGCCTTTTTCCCTGCAAAAGTCATCCATAACTCTATTCTTGAACTCTGTCCCATTATCACATCTGATGACCTTAACCTTCTTATCAGATTGGTTTTCTACCTCAGTGATATAGGTTTTAAGTATCTCACTAGTTTCATGTTTAGATCTTAAAAAGAAAACCCATGAAAATCTGCTATAATCATCAGTAACAACTAGACAATATCTTTTTCCATTCAAGCTGCACACATTAGTAGGACCAAAGAGATCCATATGAAGCATATGTAAAGCCTGAGTAATAGAGTTTTGGGTCTTGGGCTTACAAGAAGCTCTATGTTGTTTGCCTTTTAGGCAATCAACACAAGTTTGGTCGTTTTGGAAAATCTTTTTGGGTAAACCTCTTACTAAATCATATTTTGCAATAGTGTTGATTGTTTTAAAGTTTACATGACCAAGCCTTCTATGCCAAAGCATAGATTCATCCAATGAGGCCTTTGCTACCAAACAAGTTAAACCTTCCTTGGGATCAATGTTCTTTAAATTGACACTATACATATTGTTCCTTTTTGGAATTTTAAGAAGTATCTGACTCTCATCAGGCATCTTAAAATCAGAAGAAAGAACCATACATTCATTGTCAGTAAAAAGAACATTGTTCTTTTTGTCACACATTTGTGAGACACTAAGAAGATTAAACTGAAGTTCTTTCACAAAATACACATTTTCAAAATCTAGTTTACTGGTTTTGATAGTACCTTTACCAGTGATCTTTCCTTTTATTCCACCCCCAAAGGTAACATATCCTCCATCAAATGTTTTGAAGTCTGAGAGGAATGACATGTTGCCTGTCATGTGCCTTGAACACCCACTATCAATATATCATTGATCTTCAATATCAGTTGAATGTTCCTGCACATGAATAAACATATTAGTTTCCTTGGGGTACCCAAGCCATGACAGACTTGGGTTTGCCTCTTGCATCAATGAAATCAAACCTTTTCAGGATTGTTGATGCACCTTTTGATTGGATTGGTTTCCAAATCCAACATGCTGAGGACTTAACAGCACTTTCCCTTCTAATCCATTGTGTGGTCTTTGGTCTATCAGTACCAATTTTGGCAATACCAAATTTGGCAGTACCATTTGGTCTAGCAGGACCTTTTGGTCTAGTAGGACCTTTGGTTTTTGGTGTCCAAATTTCTGTTTTAACCACATTTATCTTTTGAATAGGACTTTTCTCAACTTTTGGTACATTTTTGAAAGTGTTTCTTGTACCCTTTTCAGTTGGTTTTGTAATAGCAGGCTTATGTTGTCTAACAGTATGTTTAACATTTGTGGTGTTAGACTTAACAAAACTTTTTCTGGGGTGAGTAACATTTGTTTTAGACTTTGATTTACTCCCAGAAACCCATTTATTACAATAAGCATGAAGATGATTAAAGCTACCACAATAATAACAAGCCTTATTGAACATAACAAAGTCATCACCTAGTTGTTGTGACTTAAGGTTGTTCCAATTTCTTTGGCTTCCCCTAGGTTTGTTATTACATTTTTCACAACTTTCAACTGTCTTCAAAACAGCTTTAGTCTTAGCTTTAACTTCTACTTTCTTAGGACTAGTTGGTCCTACTTTGATTCCTTTGATAGGAATAGTCTGATCTTCATCATCATCAGATACCCAATCCTCAATAATTAGGACATCTGGTCTCTTATCAGTGAGCACCTTAGAGAGTGGAACATTCTTAGCACTCTCAGAAGGTTCACTTATCACTACAGGTTTATCCAATGGTTTGTTAACAAATTCATGTAAACCTGATACAGCAAGATCACTACCTTGAGGACATGGAATTCCTCTATAAGGAGGTGGACATTCATTGTATCCTATCCCTGATTTTATTCTTTTATTCATCTGATTCTCTACTATGCTCCTAGTACACTCAGAAGCTAGTTCCAATTTAGTAACAGTCAGTTGAATATTATCTCTAGCCAATGTCACTTTAGTGCACTCAGTCCTTAACATTTCAATTTCTGTATCTTTCAAAAATATTTGTCTATTAAGAGCAGCTTTAGCATCAGAAAATGTGAGTTCATTTTCTCTATAGTGAATGATTTGTTTTTCTAGCTTGGACATACCACACTTATGGTCAAATAAGGTTTGATTGGTTTTTCTATGTTCTAATACTTCTGTATCATAAGCTTTACTTATGATTTTTAATTCTTTAAAAGATTCACAATCATTAGGACATTTGATAATTTGTACCTCAGGGGTGGAGAATGCCATCAAAGCCAATTCATCAGAAGTTGACTCATCTTCACCCATGAAACTCCAATCAAAACCCATGCCATCAATAGCAACCATTGCTTTTGGCTCTGCAACTTCAACAACCTTACTCTTGCTTTCAAAGCTTCCTTTCTTCTCAAAGCTTCCTTTATTCCTGTTGTCAAACCCTCTACCCTTGTCATCCTGCTTCTTAGGTCTTCTACATTCTCTAGAGTAGTGACCTTTCATGTGGCAGTTGTAACACTCCACTTTTGACTTATCATATCCAGCAGGCTCATTTCCATCTATCAGAATCTTCTTGCCAGTCCTCATCATCAACTTCTTGGCTCTAATGCTTAAAAGTGAAAGTTGCCACTTTATGTCCATTTCTTCAAGATCATCAGGATGAATCTCTTGAAGGTCTTCAAATGATAATACGGACCCATTGTGCTGAGATGTAAGAAAAGCACACCCAATTGTTTCATCTAATATGGATTTGGTACTACCAGAAGTACTAGCAGTACCAAAGGTTGTATTGGCAGTACCTTCTTCTCTGCTACTTTGTTCTTCATTATCAACCTTTGAGATGCTTGGGGATGAAACAAAAGCCATATTTCCTGAACTTGACCCAATAGTCTTCTTTACTTCATGTTCTACAATTTTGAAATTGTTGTAGAGATCATTGAGACTCATCTGGTCAATATCTGACTTGTTCTTCCATACAATGACATGCATAGACCATTCTGAAGGTAAACTTCTAAGAAATTTAGAGTTTAGGTCTTCTTGAGTTATCATCACTTCATGGATGGCTAACTGACTTGCAAGCTTCTGAAGTCTATTGAACATACTGTCCAAAGACTCATTGGTTGTGGCTGTGAAGTTCTCAAATTGTTGTTTGAGAAGTGTTTTCTGTGTTTTCTTGGTAGCATCATTACCACCAAACCTAGCCACAATTGCTTCAAAAAGGGTTTTGGCATCTTTATATTTGTTAAAGATCAGAAGTTGATCATTTGGAATAGTCATCAGTAACATACTCCTTGCCTTTAGATCATTCCTCTTCTGAACATTTTCATCTGCATTTGATGGTTGTTCTTGTATTCTTGTTACAAGAGCATCATTTACTGTTCTAGTGGTGATTTGGGGTTTAAATGAATTGCCTTGTTCAATGATCTCCCAAAGTGCATAGTCCTGCACTTGAAAGTATTGTTCAACCCTTAGTCTCCACATTTCAAACTCGTTTTGCTTGAGTAATGGAAGTTTAGCTGCAACATTGGTTTGAATATGTTCAACATCCATTTTTCTTTTAAATTAGTAAATATCAAGCCTAGCTCTGATACCACTTGTGGAACGTTGTTGTTCGAAGTTCAAACACTTGGGATATGAATCTTAGTAATGTGTTTGAGAGATATTTATGTATTGAATGTGTTTAGCATGCGGAATCTACTACAACACACTTTAAAAGAACACAAGGTGGTGAGTTTAAGTAAACGTGTGAATGCAATGAACAAATAACACAACTTTGGTTAACACAAAACGATTCAATATTATTGATGAAATAATACGGATGATCTAAATATCACCAGGATTACAAAGTAATCTTGAATCTTTGATTGTAAAGGATTTGTGATTTGAAGTAACTAAGTTACTTGAGAGATAGTTTGTTTTTGGTTATTGGTTTGTAAAGATGCATGCATGAAGTAGTGACTAAGATATCCTTTTATAAGATAAGGATATCTTATTACATGTTGTCAAGTAGATGAATATAATACTATACTTTGACTATATTGGCGCCTACAATTAAATACAACTACCCATGTACACTCTGATATATTCTTCTGTCACCACAGAAGACTATTCTACTTCTACATAACGTATAACAATGTACAAAGACTAATAATTCAACTAAATATCTATTACAAAATATCTAATCGACTTGACATAATCTTGGCAGGCTCTTCATTAGCTAGCAGTACCTTCTACCCAGAAGGTACTGGTAGAACATCTTCGTACATAACAAAATCAACTAGCAGGCTCTTCATCGACTTGGCAGGCTCTTTGACTTTGATCATTTTATTCCCAACAATCTTCAAGGATAGAAAATTATTCATATTGTTGAACAAGAAGATCAATTTTGTTATCCTTTACTTGTGAGTTCCCTTGATGAGTGATAATTAATGATTGCCAAATATCTTTAGCGGTTTTACACATAAAGACTCTTTCATATTCTTTCCTAGGTAAAGCATTATAAAGCATCATTTTAGCTTCATTATTGTTGGCAATCAACTTCTTTTTCTCATCACTATGACGAGTAAGAGAAGTACCCTCATCCCGACCGCCTGATATATCCTTAATTATAGGTTTATGGTCACCTTCTACAATGATGTACCATAGATCTATATCCTTTGACTTCACATAAGTTTCAAAGCGATTTTACCAATATATAAAACTATTTGCTTCAAATAGTGATGGTCTTTGCATAGACTGCCCTTCTTTGTAGTTTTCAAAATCCATTGATCGTTTCAAGTTTTAAAATACAATATATTTTGAAAATCTTGAGTAACGTAGCTCTGATGCCAATTGTGGAAAACTAAAAGAGGGGTTGAATAGTTTTCACCGTTTTTAACTTTTCTTCGCTTTGAGTACTTAACGTGATTTCAAACTAAAGCAAATAATAAAGCAATATAAGTAAAGTAAGTAAGGAAAGAACAATCAAACTACAACACGGATGTTTATAGTCGTTCGGTCTACAAGGACTCGCTTCCTTGCCCTACTCCACTCCTCGAGCCTCTAACTCAAGAGTTTTTCTTCACTAAGAAACAAGCTCCCTTCTAGGCGGAGAAAACCTTTACACGTCGCTTACTCTTTTTTCGGTACTAAGCTAAACACCGAGTTCTTTACAAGGGTACAACCACTCCCAACGTCGCTTAACCTTTTTCCGGTACTAAGCTAGATACCGAGTTCTTTACAAGGGTACAACCACTCCCGACACTCTGTGTGTTTTGAGGACTAAAACACTAACCGATCACTACTGAATGTTTGGTATAAACAATGATGTGTAAACTACTAACTAATCACACTCATACTAAAGGTTTACAACACTGTTTTGAACCTTGATGCTTGATCTTCTTTGCTACAAAAGATAGATCTCTACAAATGAAATGAATGAATGAATGGGTTAGGAAACTAAGAAAGAATGTATATGCAGTGTATGCTATGTAAGTGATAAGTGACCTTGAATGATCAGCTTGCTATTTATAGGCAAACTGATCAAACAGGGCACGAATTTGGCGGACCCAAATTCTGGGTTCCGCTAATGGATGACAGCTAAGATCTTCACAAATCTTTCCATATCCTTCCAAGAGCTTACATGATCTAATCTTTTGCTTCAAGATATTTCCAAGATATATTTCAAATCTTCCAAGATATCAAAAGATTTCCTAATGAGGTATGCCATGATGTCATGTGTATATTTCTATTTTTAAAAAATAAAAATAAACATGTAAATGTATATATGTATGCAATGTGTAATTCCTAGTGATCATGTGATATGTAAATGGGTTTAAAAAGCTTGTTACTATAAATGTAAAAGACTTTAACTTATATTTATGCTTTGCTAAAGATAAACCTTATAATTGTCATTAATAAAATAAAGCAAAGATCGTAAAATATAAGTAACGTTTTTAGGACGATATTTGTATTAACATAAGTAATAAATTAACTTGAAATTACTATTAAAACCAAATTTTGGTGTTCATGATTACTTTAGTTATACATGTTTATACTTTATTGTAAAGCTATAAATATGAAGTCTTTTAAATTGTTACAAGACTTATTATAATATAAAGTAAGACGTTAACTTGTTATGTCTTCTTTATTAAGACATATACAAGAAGTCATTGAGTTGATCAATGATTTATAACGTATAGTGGGATTATAAATGTTTATGTCTTCTTGTTGAGACATGGACAAGAAGTGACTTAGTTAAAAAGTACTTGCATTATAAAACATGCAATTGGCTTGGAAAATCTATTTCACCATTAAGTTGACTTAGTTGGTAAATAGGTAAGCCAAAAGGAGTATAAGTTTATCTTACATATTGTTAGATTGTCTCACAATATTAGTTCGAATGAAATACCACAAGTTTGTGGTGTGTTCAGTTAGGAGAATCAAACTCTATTGGTATCGTTTGATTAAGGATAACTATAACTTCCTTTCTTCCAAAAGTTATCAAGGTTAGAAAATTGAGTATGGGTTGTATATACTCAATAAGACTCCAACCTAGAAGATTAATAAGATACCATTTATTATGAAATGTGATGAATCACATTAAGTCTTAAAATTGAAGTTCTTAATTTGTTAAACAACTTATGAAGTAGAAAATTAACAAACTAATGTAAGAAACTGTCAATATATATTTGTAATGTCCCAAAAGAGAACAATTTAGTGTTGCTCTACTTTGCTAAGTATTTATGGATAGTCTATAAATTGAAAAAGGCAAGTAGGAGTTTTTATCTTGAAAAGATAAAATTACAAGATACATAATCTTCTAAAAATACACTAGTAAATGTCATGATGATGATTAAACATGTTAATGTTAAATCTCAAGATGATGGAATTCTCATTCATAGATCTGCAAGGATATCTCAAATATTTGAATAATATGTTGAGGATTATGAGTTACAGGATTATGGTAAACCTGTAGATCATTAAGATGAATTGCAAATATTAAATTTGGAAAATTACTCATACTATGAATGTTAAGATGCAGTCCATAAAGATAATTAGTTTTTTTGGGAAACTTAGTTTATCTTAAACTCTATAGTTAGACTATAGAATGAAGATGAGTTTCTTCAAAAGGAATGAAAATCCTAGAGGTTTAAATCTTTGTGTAGAAATCATATGGAAAAATTTTGTAAACATATTTAATGTATGACAAGATTATTAATCACACTTAAGCAATTAACTGTGATTGAACATTCTTTCTAGGCACATTAAATGTATAAAGATTATGATTGTTATCCATAGTTTCATTAATATGAAATTGACAATGGAATATCAAAACTTTTTCTTGAGTAATTACTTGTGCGAGGACGATAAGTAATCAAAAGGAGTATTTGAATTCAAATAATCTTTGGAAGTATACAAAGTGAAATAATTCATGAATGAATTAATGCATGCATCTAGGAGATATACTTATGTTTAATTATTAAATCCAAGTTTGATTTATAATTAAAATAAGATAATTCCTTAATATTCCTGAAAGCTAGTGGGAGTGTTATATTTATTTTCTTATTTCATATATGTTGTATAACATATAGGAAGTAACATTCCATATACGTTAAATGTTTAGTCTTAGTTTGGAATGAAACCTCACTTGAAAATTTAGAAAATAAAATACAACCTTGGAATATATGTTTATTGTTATAAACATAAGCGGTAAAATAATTGATTCTAATAGAACATGATATACTATTAGAAAGTCTAAATGGAAACATATCTTTGAAAAGATATAACATGAATGAAATCTAAGTTTGACACAAGGATTTTTCATGAACATCATGTTATTTGTTGTATCATGCTTAGATGAAAGATAATTTGAAAACATTGATATCTAATTGAAAGTTATTAGATAACTAAGTGTAATGAATATGGTTGGATATAGAATTATATTCTCAGCCTGGAATTGCTCCTAAATTCTAAGTATGAACCATATGGCAAATTGTTGTGTAATCGTTATACTCCCTCCGTCCCTAAATAAATGTCCACTATTGACTTTTAAAGTCTTTATTTTAGAACTTTGACCTTAAATTATTTCATTTGTGTTATGTAATAATTAGTGAAAATTATACCAATGAAAATACATTTAAAACTCAATCCATTCATATATTTTTTATCAAGTATTACATAACACAAATAAAATAATTTGAGGTCAAAGTTTAAAAAAGAAGACTTTAAAAGTCAACAGTGGACACTTATTTAGGGACGGAGGGAGTAGCTGACAAATCTTGAAAGATTGGAAGGCATCAAACATTACACAATGGATATTAAAGTTTACGGAATTTTAAGAGCATATTGTTGTTTGCATACAATGATGCTAATGAAATTGAGATGACACTCAATACTAGTCATGGTAGAATTTCATCCTTGTTAATGGTCAGGTGTACTAGTTATGCTTAACTAAAAACATAGTTGCATTATACATTAAAGAATTAGAATACTTTAAACTATAAAAGGTTTGATAGTTTAATTGTCATAAATTGGTGGTTGAGAATGTCACGAATTTTATGAAATATATTATGTAACAATATCAAGATAGTTGAATGCACACATACAAGAACTTCACTAATTGAATTCTTGAAATAAGTATTCTCAAAATTTCGATAGATCAAAATTAGTTGATTTATGTCTTGTCAACAAGTATGATTGACATGACTTGAGGCATAATTCATCAACTAGTATTATCATGCATTGATCTATTTAGTATTTGGGTAAGGGATGTTAAGCAATTATTATTTACAACGAATTAAAGTACTTGGTACATTTGTTTTCATTAATAATAGATTGTATCCTATATTTTCATGTTTAAATCCGTGAATAACTTATGTTATTCTAAATAGTCCGTTGTCGATCAATGATATGGGAATATCATTGAATTAAGACAAATATGAGTTTTGGTATAATATACTTGAAAGTATATTGATGCGTTGACATGCCAATTTCACATGATATTCAATGAATTGAATATAGGACTTATCCCAACTTCATGAGTTTACTTTATGGATCTTGTCATCAAGTAAATCATGAATATAGTTATCCTCAGACTTGAGATACCAGATAGCTGTCATGGATGTAGTGCATTTCTGTAAAGCAATTTACCGCTATACGTTACTGGTAGCCATAAGGTTTGTTTTCAGGAATGTTGCAAAGTTCATGGGTTAGGCTCGTAGTTAAGAGAGAATTTGTTCCTTCAAAATTTGTTTTGAAGTTTAATACTGTTGGGCCTCTCGTAGGGTTGACGAGATGTTTGCGTGGCCACGCCCAAGATCTATCTGAAATACGTTCAGACGATTTGGTAATCTTGCTCAATCATAAACAACGAGAAATAGAATAGTTAATTAAAGAATGAGTAAGATCCATATCTTTAGTAACGTAGTATTAGTAACAAAAGGATAAGTATGATGATGAATTATCGAAATGGTTTTTCCAAGAGACCATCCTCGAGTTGTACTAGGGGCATTGGCGTGTTGCTAGACGCTAACCAATGTCATTATACTATTAATAGATGTCCAAGTGGGAGCTGTTAGTTTTGTGGACAAATATTAATATGTGTATGTCTAGAATCGAACTCGAGACCACGGGATTGCACACATTACGTATGAAGAATTAATGGATAATAATTAATATATAAACCGTTATGTATTTAATTATTAAAACACAAAATAACGACTAACGGACGTTAAGTAGTTAACGACAATTGACTAACGACCGTTAGGGAATAAGAGAAGGACTATAGATGAAATTAGATTAATAAGAAGCTTCCGGAATCCCTAGGGATTACCTAAGGCAATATTGCAAACTTGTTCTCCAAGATTCTCATGCTATATATACAAGACCTAGGGTTATTGAATTATTAACTCTTGTGCACTTGCTATAACCTTAAACCTTTACTCTTCTTCTTTCTTGCTTGGATCGATCGAACTAAACCCTAAAAAGGGTCGATCGACTTTGGTTTTTCATAAACAAAATTGTTTGGTTTATTTTGTGTTTAAATTACTAGCATAAACATTAATTCGGTTATAGTACGTGTGTACAAGATCGTGGTATTAACTCACTATAGTTAATATATTGAATTGAGTTACAAAACCGTAAGGGGTAACTCGTTAGTCCATTCTTGATAAAGATTGAAGAAGATTTGAAGTTTGATTCTTGTTTTGCTAGAATCAAAATGTACGTTCACTTTAATATTCGGTTAATTCTTATGTGTTAAAATAGATCTTACGCTTTCGCATGTGTATGATGATTACTTGTTTAATATATGAATTAGTCATGATTATTAAATTCCAACACTTCATGATCAAGTTTGTCATTTTCAGAAATCAGATTTGCATAATTTGCAGGTTAGTTCAGGTATCTTCTTTTTCATTGTATTGAGGTTAACGGATTGTACAAAATTTTGAACCGTATTTTGTAAAAAAAGTAAAATGAAATATGCTTTTTGATCTTCTGAATTTGGACGCTATACATTATATAGTTAGCATTTGAATTTTGGCCATAATTCCTATAAGTTTATTACTTAAAAGTTGATAGTCTGGCCCACTAATTGTGATATGATGATCTATCACTATATGTGAATTAATGAAAATTTCTTATGATGCTGAGCATTGGTTATGCTATTAAATTTTGTTGAAGTATTAGTCTTTATTATTGCTTATGTAAGTCTCTACTTCTTGCATTCTTTCAAAGCTTTTAAGAAGAAGATAAACATTCTTTTAGTGTTTGATGAAGCTCTTTATTTGAGTGAAAGGGGTGTTTGGGATTGATTTTTTTAAGTGCTTATTGCATACTTTTTAGGGTTTTGATGCAACTGTTAATTTCAACGTAAAGGGGGTGTGTATGGGGTGCTTAATTTAAGTTTGGCTTATTGCATTGTCTCAAAGCTATTAAAGCATATAGCAATATCAAGGACACTATTGAGGACTGTTTATCTTCTTATTTTAAAAGGAAAAGTACTTGAAAATGAGCTTGGTACCTGACGATTTTAAAGAAAATAAGCAGTTTAAATTAAGCAATCCCAAACACTCCTAAATAAGCATTTGAAAATAAGCAGTTTGGTGTAATTCCCAGCCTTGGGGATGATGTTGTTACAATGCATAACACATGTTTTATTTTATGGTTTGAATTAGCTATGTCTGTTATGATCTATAAGAGTAATATATAGTGGTATGTACTTCTATGCTCCTTCACATGTTATTCAAAATGACGATTCAGCTAACATGTAGTAGAATCTGGTATACTTTTGGTCCAAAATTGCAATGGTGGCCTTGATTTATGGTTATATTATGTTCTATTTTGTCTGGTTTGAGCCTTGGTTTTTTACATATTCCTGATATGCAATAACACCTCCAAAAGCTATTGACTTATTTATATTATGTGAGATTTATGCATTATATATGAATGCTGCCTATTCGTTACAGACTAGATAGACTTAGCCTAAGAAATGCTCTTGATTGAATGCCATGTGAGAGACACTTGTGCCGCTTAATACTGAAGTACTAATGTCCAAACATGATTAAGAATCTTGAAATTTTTTTTTCATATACTTCAGGCTATTGTGAATTCATCTGTGTTGGATCAAAACATGAAGTTTATAAAGGTAAACCAAGTTCCCTGAAAAAGAGGACCAGAATAGTTGGCTCGACTTTGAAAGGCTTGATAAGTAGACAATATTAGTAATATACTCATATTTTTCTATCTATTAATCATCATAGGTTATAGTGTGTTAGTTCACCATTACATTTTATGTCATTTTATATGGGCAGGTAAGAAGGATAAAGGCAAAGTGGCTGCTGAGTTGATTAACCTGAAAGAAGAGCATTAAGCTATCGTCGGTTCATTTTCATATTCCTTCTCCATGATCAATATTGCAACAATATTTGAAAATGATATCATTTCGGTCTTTAAAAGTACCTATCAGTTGAAACGTATATGCATTGCATGTTTACTAATTTAAATATTAAATAACAACATCATGTTTCACAAATTAGGATGTATCATAAGTTGGTTGTTGTTGCGAATACTTCATTACATTCCAAAAAGGTACGCATCACATTTAATAGTTAGTAATAAAGTTTGTTTATATAAAAGTTACGTTTATTATTATAACAATGCATATGTAACCAAACAAAATCAGGACAACTTCAGTTTTAGCTTCATCGGTTACCTATTTGAGCAGTTTTGGCATCATTTGCATCCTAAACTATTTGTCTAGAGACTATTAGAGGATAAATGATAGGCTCAAGCCCGGTCTGTGAGCTTTTACTCATGTAATCTCTATATAATGTACATGAATAATAATTATAACCTATGAAGTTTTAATGCTCTAACATGGTATCGGAGCAGGTCTGATCCTCAGACCTAAGCAGCTACGTTGAGCTGCCTCCGGTAGGCCGCCCCGTCAAACCCTTAAAAAAAAAGGATACAATTTTTTGTTTTGTTTTTTTTTTTTTTGTTTTTTTTGTTTTTTTTTTATCTGCCGACCCTTTTTGCATTGCTTGCTGCTATACTATTTGCTTTCTTCATTATCAATTATTGCTATCAAGTGATGCTTGATTTCTCAATTGCCAAGCCGACAAAAAGAAAAGAAAGTATAATATTACTTTCGCTCATAGGCGATTGTGTCAATCCCTAATAAATAAATACAAGGAAAGAAGAAGAGGAGTAAGCAAGGTTTCGATACCTTTTTGTTACGAGGAAGTGCCAATCTTTTTGTTTCATGGTATTAAAGAAGATAATGTTTAGGATTAAAAAAAAAAATAGTTGTTTTATTGTTTGTTTGTTACTCTATTGTTCGTACGGCTTTGTTACCAGTCGACTAAAGTTGACCGTTGGTACCAGTCCCTAAAGTCGACCGTTGTTACGGTTGTGTTACCAGTCGACTTAGCCGACTGTTGGTACCAGTCGACTAAAATCGACCGTTTGTACGGTTTTGTTACGAGTCGACTAAAGTTATGTTTTTATTATGTTAATGTTTTGTTTTCCTTTTCTTTCTAGTTTACTACTACAGTCCGAGCTTTCGCGATTTACCCGCTCGGACTGCGAGGGAGTATTAGAGGATAAATAATAGGCCCAAGCCCAATGAGCTTAGGGTCCATTAGGGTTTACTCATGTAATCTTTATATAATGCGCATGAATAATAATTATAACCTATGGCTTTTAATGTTGTAACAGAGACAACTTACTTCCAAAAGTATGTTGTCTTGATTATATTAAGTGTTAAAGTAAGCCCAATTAGCCCTATAAGAACAACGTGATGATCTATATATCAAGTGGGCTAAAGGTTCAACTTGATGATTTATATCAAGTTTATTTTCTTAATGTTATATTAACTTATATGAGCTTCATGGATGAGTTATACTAGTATATGCTATTGTCCGGTGACCACTTCGACTGATTGAAAAAGATATTGCAGATATGTATTCTTTTTTAATTTAAGTTAATTTAATTTTAATTTTCTATTGTTTATTATTTTGCAGATGCCTTATATTTTTCACAAGTTTAAATATGCTATTTAGCATAGTTTTGCTGTTATCTTTTGTCACTGTATAAAGTTGAACATGCTAGAGGTGTAAGACCAATGTCTTTGGGAGAAATGGACTATATGTAAGGGATTGAGGCTTATTGTGTGAACTTAATTATTATTGACCATTAATGTAAAGATATACCTTTACATGATTTATAATATGATTTTTCATCAGTTGATGCAAATATAACACAGTTGTAACATGTAATCTTTTAGTTTTTTTTCTTAACATAAATAGAGTAAATTATTGACGAAAAAATTACACTCTTTTAGGGGGTGTTGTATCTTAAAATTGATTATTTGATAACCCAAGACACCTCCTTATTCAAAAGCAGATAAGCATTCTTTATGTGTTTGGATGAAATTGCCTATTTTAATGCAAGGGGTGTTTGGGATTCCTTATTTAACTGTATGCAATCGCCTATTGCATTGTTTAAAAAGCAATCAGTAATTAAAAATAAACATGTTGGTAACTGCTTTTTCAAAGCAATTAAGCACTCTCCAGTATGATGATGCTGGGATTACTTATTTTAATTGTCTGTTTATTGCATTTTTTCAAAATAATGTAAGCTAACGCATATTAGGCATGGGGTGTCTGGGATTGCATATTTGTCTACATTATTTTCTAACTATCTTGAACATTATTACTATATTATGTAGGGGAGGAAGACTTTTGCAACTCTCAAGAAGACTTCTGTATGTGACTCATTGGCTAAGCATAATATATGTAGTCAACATCACTCCCCGGCCAGGAGAGCATTAAACCGTTATAAAGTTGTTGTAAGTTGCTATGTCTATTGAACCGTTATAAGGGTTGTTTTTTTTCAGAGTTATGTGGAAGAGAATTTGTCCTTAATTCTAGTTCTAGAACAATGACTAAGTTATGGTTACTCAAACTCGATTAGTATCCTAAAATCTGTTAAATGAAGAGGTCGGTCAGAGCTTTTGTTTAGATCCAATCAAGCTATTTGGTGGTAGCTTTCATGGCCCAACTCTCCGAAAAATTATTCTGTGTTTCATAGAGTTAGCTAGGCTAGGAGCTCTTGGACCTTAATTATATATGTTTCTGAACTTATAATATGGGCATTTGTGAATTGAGCATGATTTTCAGTAAAGTGAGATGATGCATGCGAATTTATGATTCTTTTTTTTATCTTTCTTTTGATTGTTGTTAGATACGGTCTTTAAAGAGAGGCATACGGATGATAGGTATGCAGTAAAGGTTAAAGCCAAGATGAGAAGAAAATCAAATCCATCGGAGGTCGAGAGTTTGCAGACATGTGGAAGGAATGATCTATATTTGCAGCTTACTTGATCTTTGTACTCTTTATGAGCTTTTATTATAACATGTAATGTTATATGATCCAAATTGCAAATGACCATACAACAATGTTTGTTGTACAAACAAGAAAATAAAAAAATGTTACATGTTTTTTCATGATACAACTTTTAAGATGACCAACCTAGAGCAATGATGCATTTGGAATATGTTTCTTTTTTATGTTACTACGTATTACAAGTGAAGTTAACAACAGAGTTTCATGATAAACCTGTTGCAATGTTTTTGTTCTGCAACCGAGTTTAGGAATACGACATTTTTCTTGAAGGGTATTTCAAGTGGTATTTTATGTTTTGATTCATGTTTACAATGGCTTTTAATAAACTCTTTGTTATAAATAGTTATCATTGGAAACAAAGCTGGTGACTGGTGGGAAATGAAACAAACGGTATTCTCTATATTTTTGGTGGGCATAGAAATTGAGGGTACCCAAAAGTAAATTTTTTAGCTATCGGGAATCAAGAAGAAAATGAAAAAGTAGTTGGTAATTGTATAGATAAAACGGAAAGACGAATGAGATTTCTCTTATTCAGGTTAACCGAAGTATCTCCGTATGACTTTAAACTTTTGAATTCTTCTTTTACACTCTGTTCCCGAGTATAAAACGGAAAGAAGAGAGATGGAGAGGAAAAAAGGAGTGAAGTAAAGAGGAGAGGAATAAGAAATTATTTTTTTATATTGTGTTCCCGAGTTGGAAATAAAAGAGAAGGAAGTAACAAAAAAATAGCTTTAAAATCAGCTTCACTCAATTTCATCCCAATTTAGGAAGTAAATTAGGAGAGTAATTTTGATGTAATTTACTATCCTTTACTTTCCTCTCCCCTCCTAAAAAATCTCAGGAACACAATTTTTTTTAATTACCATCTCAAACCTTTCCCTTTCACTCCAAAAAATAAACTCGGGAACAGAGTGTTAGTTTTTATCAGGTAACACTGCAACATTAAGTAAAATAGTTTAAACCGCCCGTGTATTACACGGGTTTTAATAACATAATTAAAACATACGAGAAAACGCAAAAATGTTTAGATCAAACATATATTGGTTTTATATTTCTGACGTATCATATATAAGTCCATAAGAGCTTCATCTCTTGGGCACGTACTCTTAAAGGCTTTGTGTGAACGTATACACTTGGCCCATGTTGCGAGTCCGGGGGTTCTAACTTCATCGAATACTTTGAAATTGTTGATTGTTTCAATCATTCCTGTCCAGGGGAGAAAACATCCAAGAACAACGTCAATGTAACTTAATTCTTCTCCACCGAAATAGGTCTTTCCATTGTTAGACTTTGCATACGCTCCTTCTAACAATTGTGATGCTTCAAAGATACGTTTTTTTAACTTTTTCTTTTCCCTCTTGTCCTGGTGCTAGCCTCAATTCTTCTTACAACCAAAATAGCTATACCATATGTTAAACATGGTGATCACTGATCAGTAGTAGCTTGTAAGTATTCTTATTATTAGTAGCAGGTAACATGAAATTAAGAACCCGTGAGAGATGTTACTATGAAGGTAGAGTCCAGATCGAATGAGAAGTAATTTTAAAGTAAGAAAAATGTGAAATAATTATAACACAGATGCATCGACTTAATTTATATGCATCAATTTTTTATTTAGATACATCATAATGTATTTTCTAGCTCTAAAATAGTTTCATGTACATACATTAGATGCATTTTATCAAATTAGGTGAATCATGAGTATTTTCCTTCCTTTACGTGTCAAATGTGTTGCTAGTATGTAATACTTTGCATCATTTTCATTTCAAAACCACTTTCGATATTAATTGGATTCATCTTAATTAATAGAGATGCATCTTAAGTTAATGTATCTCAAATGTTTGATTGTAGGTTTTTTTTTCATATATTTTTTTTAGATTTTTTTTTTTTTTTTTTTTCAATAGATTGTGATCTACGTTTGTTTTGGTCAACACAATAAAAAATAAACATCATTTATAACAAGTGTATATTTTATATATACATGTCAACATAAAATTTGACATTTGATATGATATTATTAATAATTAAGATTAGCTATCAACATGAATCAGATGGGGAGTTTTTTACTAACTAATTGTCTTTTTAAAAAATAATTACCAATGTATAGCATGTTTAATATTATTGACTATTGTATTGTGTTTTTCTTCATTATTCTTTTTAGTTTAAATTTCAATTTATTTATTGAAGCACACTGATACATATACTCGACCAAAAGCAAAAAGACAATATTCATTCAATATTTCAATTTTATATATATATATATATATATATATTAAAAGGGGGGAAACAGTTCCCTCAAAACAATGGAGCACTTAAGTGGCACACATGGCATTGATAGATTGGGTATTTCGGTTTACAAGCACTGTTTAGGCAACTGTTTTTTACTGTAGCAAGAAAAAAAATAATATATTTTACACTGTGTTGCCACTGTAGCATGTAAAAAAAAAATTACAACAATTTTGTTGTGTACTGTAACAGCAACATCTGGTCTTCAGCGTCTAGGTGTTGTTTTCACTGTAGCATGTAACCAAAAAAAAAAAAAAATTACACTAATTTTGCTGTGTACTGTAGCAGCAATATCTGGTGTTCAGCGTTCAGGTGTTGTGATGCATTAAATGAGGGCTGCAATGTTTTTGTTTCCTTATGAAGTTATCTATCTTTTTCTTATAGTGTTTCCCATTCAAAGATTCAACCACAAGCTTCTCTTCTTGTTCTTTGTTCTTTTCAATCTGCCAGTATTCCCCAGGAAGTTATACTCTTGATTTTGTTCTCTTGAATCTACCATCACCCTGTATACATAAGAAAGAAAGTAAAAAGATAGGGCACATACTCAGGTGTGATCATCTTTGCTTTTATTAATTTATTATTTTTTTTATTTTTTTATGTAAATGTATTTTCCTGCATTCCCCCCCCCCCCTCTTCCAGAGTATTTTTTCCCTTTTTTTGCTCTTTATTTTGGTGTTTTAATCTTCCTTTTGGTCTTATAACTGATCTGGTAATATGTGTTTGTACAGAAAACCATCTTTCAAGTGATTAGAAGCTTATATTGGCTGCTATTTAAAAGGTATCTCATGTACCCTCCACATTTGGGTCCATCCATGGCAACATATAATCTTTTACATTTTACTACTTACCTATGTTATTTCTATTTACTAATGTGGTCTTTATATTTAATTAAATTTATGCTCTGTAATATTATATGCATAGCTACTATTTCATTCATTTGTTTTTTGCATCCTCAAGTGTTATCCAGTTACTCTTTATTTCCAGTATTTGTACATACATATATAGAATGCCTCTAGCATCTAGAATAATAAAAGAATCACAAACTTTTAACCATTACCTGGATGAGCTAAACACTAATCGGCCAGTTGATTTTAACCTAATGCCCTATATGATTGACAACCGACAAAATCCATTTGTTGGGCAAACTATTTATGATCCAAAGAGAGTTAAGACTGCAGAAAATATACCTTTTGTTGTATCGCAATCATCGGTTCCAGGATATGGTTCACCATTAAATGTGGACCTGCAACAACAAACCCCAGCTGGTTTTAACCCAATGAGCTATATGATTGACAACCAACAGCATTCATTTGCTGGGCAAACTATCCATGATCCAAAGAGAGTAAAAACTGCAGAGAACATACCTTTTGTTGTATCGCAACCATCTGCTCCAGGTGATGGTTCACCATTAATGTGGACCTACAACAACAGGCAAATAGCTCAGCACAAGATTTGTTAAAAAACAAAAGATCAAAAAAAAAAAAAAAGGCTGCCACATCGAATGCACTTATGCAGACAGAAAGGAGAAAAGATAGAGGTAATTTCAGTTAGTTATTTCATTTATAACAACTCATTTATAATAGAGTTAAAATAACTTGCATTAATGCAGATTTATTAATTTAACTTAGGTATTTCACTATTTATAGTACCTCAATTAAGGTGCACCTAAAATTAGTTATATTAATAATTAATGCAGGTCCTTTAAAAAGTAACATTCTATGCAAAGAATATAATTCTATATACAATATAAGAGGCACTGGTCCTGTGTCACAATGTTTTGTTACCGATTTACAAAGTTGTTGTCTTCATAACGGCTGCCCAAATTAAAAAATCAATTTCAGCAAAACGAAACCCCTAGCAAGGATCAAAGATATTGGCAATCATCACCTTATGTTGCTAACTACGGTAACCTACTTTTCCCTATTGCTTTTCGTGATCAATTTTATCTACAATCTTATTTTAAGAATAAATATTCAACAAATTAATTTGTTATATTATTAGTCATTGATAGTCAGAATGTGTGAAATATACCTAATGCAGGCAGAGGCAAATTACAATGTCAAAAGAAGAGGGAACACTCAGTATCTACCTCAAGTTTTTCAGCAAATGACGTAACATCCTCACAATATAAAAACCACTCTACAAGGAAACAAAACTGTAATCAGGCAACAACAAGTGCAAGTAAATTTTCATATATACTATTTGCTTAATAACAAAGTCATGTTCCATATATTATTCTAACAGGAATCTATGATTGTCTATCAACATAGGCAAACCACAAACTGAAAAAAAAAGGAAATAAACATTAGCTGAATCAAATTTTTCACCAAGTGGCGCAGCATCCTCACAATCTGAAAGTCAGTCTACAGGAACACAAGGTTTCAACCATGCAGCAACAAGCGGTGGTAAAGTATTCATATATACTCTTTTTCATTAATAAAACCATATTCCGTGCATTATTTTAACAAGAATGTACGATTCTCTATCAATATAACAGGACGTAAAAGAAAATTTGGCATATCACCTTCAGCAAATGGTCACCCAATATTAAAATCCAAAAAACATTGTCCCGGCACATCTTATACAGAAGGTAAGTAAATTTAGCTGTAAATAATTTATATGTGTATTTTTTAATGGTAACCACTAAATTTAATCCTTCTTAAACTCATATGATGCAGATGTATCCAATTTATACATTGATTTGGGTGACTGTGACCAAAGATGTGAGTATTGCAATGCATGCTTTTGGTATGGAGAGAGATTAAAAAGAAATGATGCGCACAGTAAAATAACATACCATCGGTGTTGTGGAGGAGGCCAGATATACTTTGAAAAAGAGTTAGAGCCTCCACAATATTTGAAAGAGTTATTCAAAGATAAACATTTTCTAGATAACATACGTGCATATAATCAGATGTTTAGTATGACATCTTTTGGAGCAACGATCGATGAATCAGTAAACGATGGAAAAGGCCCGTACGTGTTCAAGATCTCGGGTCAAGTGTATCATTGGATAGGTACACTATACCTAAATGATAATGATGACCCAAGATTTCTACAACTCTATATTTATGATACAGAAAATGAAGTAAAAAACAGAATGAAACCTTTTACTCATGAACACGATAGTAACTTGAACCCTGAAATTGTTCAGAAATTTATAGAAGTTCTAGATGAGCACAATGAATTGGTTAAGATTTTCAGAACAGCTCGCAATAAATGCAGCGAAGGCAATGTGTCTGAGTTAAAGATCCAGCTATATAATGTTGTTGGTGCTCGAGAATACCAGCTTCCTACTTCTGGAACTCTTTGGAGCAATAATATTTGAAGACGGTGCAAATAGTCAAACAGACTATGACATCATTATAGAATAAAAAGACAGGCATCCTAAAAGAATCAACAAGCTTCATAGTTCATACATGTCTCTTTAATTTCCTCTTCTATTTGTATACGGGCAACCAGGTTACAACATAAAAATGCAATTGAATGGTATCAATGCACACAGGAAAAAGAAAAAAATATCTATGAATGAATATTACACATACCAGTTGCACGAGCGCTTTGATGAATATGGCCATATATTTAGAAGTGGCAGATTATTCTAGCAATACGTTGTCTCAGTATATTGTGCCCTTGAGCAAGATAGACTTGATTTCATACGTGCAAAGCAAAATAATATTAGAAGTGAATGTTTGGCGGGTATATGTGATGCGATGTCAAAAAGGGGATCCACTTTGGAGCAAAAATAGGGAAAAAAATTATTCTTCTAGCAAGCTTTACCGGTGGACCAAGATACATGTATAGCCATTATCTTGATGCCCTGTCCATATGTCGTGTTCTTGGAAACCCACAATTCTTTATTACATTTAAATGTAATGTAAATTGGCCAGAGATAAAAAGACGCATGCAAAAATATCCAGAACTCAGTCCATCAGACAGAGCTGATGTGGTAGATTGAGTGTTTGAGCAAAAGGTTGCAGATTTCATACGAGTCCTAAAAGAAAGCAACATATTTGGTCGCTCTACTGGAGGTACGTTATCACTTTAAATGTACTTTTTTTTTAAAATGCAAAATTACTCATACATATGCATACTTAAAAAAATTAATTCCCAATTTTTTTACATACAGTTCTTTATACTATAGAATTCCAAAAATGTGGCCTTCCACATTGCCATACACTTTTATGGATTAATTCTAAGGTCAAAATAAAGACCCCCGAAGAAATAGACAAGTTTATTTCGGCGAAATTACCTGATGAAGCATCTGATCCTCAAGGTTACAGAGTTGTTGCCGATCTCATGATGCATGGTCCATGTGGCAACGCTAAACCATTAGCTCCATGTATGCAAGAAGGTAACTGCACAAAAAAATTTCCAAAAAAATTTAACAACAATACATTTTTTGATAAAGACGGCCATGTACATTACATAAGAAGAAACACACCAGCTTATGTCGCGAAGGGTGAATTCAAATTAGATAATACCTATGTTGTTCCCTATAATCACCTGCTTTGTCTCATGTTTCATGCACATATAAACGTTGAATATTGTGGCTGGAGTATGTTGATAAAATATCTTTTCAAATATATCTCAAAAGGAACAGATCGGGTTGCAGCTCGAATCACAAGACCCATTGGTGATCCAGGTACGTCATCATCTGCACCTAAAATACAAATTGATGAAATCAAAAATTTTATTGACGGCCGCTTTATCTGTCCACATGAAGCGTTTTGGAGAATACTAAAATTTCCTATCCACTATAGGGACCCACCGGTTCAGATCCTTGCAATTCACCTCTAAGACATGCAGACGGTTATCTTTCGTGATAAAGAGCCTTTGGGATATGTGTTATCGGACGATGGCAGAAAGCTAACAACACTAACAGAGTGGTTCACATATAATCAGCTGTACGAGGATGGCAGGCATTTAACATATTTGGATTTCCCTTCTGAATTTGTTTGGTAAGAAAATTCAAAAAGATGGAGGCGTAGACAACATAAAAGTAAGTATGCAATTGGTCGTCTCGCTTTTGTCCATCCAGGAGCAGGGGAGTTGTTTTACTTCCGAATGTTGCTTGTACATCGAAAAGGCTGTACATCATTTGTTGACGTCCGCACTGTTAATAACAAAATCTTCCCAACATATCGTGCAGCATGTCAGGCTTTAGGCCTACTAGATGATGACAAGGAATGGGATACAACACTTCAAGAAGCAGCATTGTCAGCAACGGCTTCAGAACTCCGTAGCCTCTTTGCACACATTCTACTCTACTGTGAAGTTGCAGATCCGGTACAGCTATGGGAAAGACACTGGCGTATTATGGCAGATGATATACCAAGAAAGGCTTCACACATGTCTCATGTTAGGAACCTACATGCCAATGATCCAGAGATGAAAGGCTACATCATCTATGAAATAGAAATGATTTTGAATGGTTGTTCAAGATCAGTTCAGGAATTGGGTTTATCATTGCCTCCACGACATTTGCTCGATGATCTTGAAAATAGGTTGCTGATGGAAGAAAAGAATTAAAACCGACCAGAACTAAAAGAAGAAGCAGCCATTTGTGCTGGGAAATTAAATGACGATCAGAAGACAATTTACGATCTTATAATTTCTGCATCAGATAACAAAAAACAGGAACTGGTGTTTGTATATGGACATGGTGTGTGGAACGTTTTGGTTATAGTTCGATTGAGATATTTATGTATTGAATGTGTTTAGCATGCGGAATCTACTACAACACACTTTAAAAGAACACAAGGTGAATTTAGTTTAAGTAAATGTGTGAATGCATGAACAAAAAACAACTTTTGTTAGAACAAAACATTCAAAATTAT